>CM047886.1:19331569-19363727 GCA_026212405.1 Petrea volubilis | reverse complement strand
CTTTCAAGATTCTTTCAACAGGAAAGGCCATAAAGAAATATATATATATTTATATATATGTGTGTGTATATATATATTGTATTATATTATATTATCAAAATAAAAAATATCAATATCTAAAGGCTGGAAGATGGTGGAAATGACATATTTTCTTGAAGACTAATTGCAAATCATAATGCTTTTACAGTGATTTCATGAACTCTTTATGATCTTAATAGACATTAGTCATTCTAAAGTAATTAGGAAAAAAAAAGGTTTATACACTTAAAAAAATTAAGAAATGGGATATTGAGGTAACTAATTTATTATTTTAAGGAGGTAACATACTCTCACAGATGACTTCATAGCCATGCCAGCGGGATCACGTGACCCCACTGAATTTTTTCCCCACTATGATATATATTATATTATATATTAATTAATGGCCATTTGACCCCAAATTAAATTTTTAAAAATATATCATCATCTATAGCCTAAAATAATAGATACATTAAGTTTTGACCCCAACGATTGACAATTATCATTGCCTACTCTTTCATCATGTCACGATAATTACCAAATTTATATTATCAGTATATATCTGATAAGTTCAGCAATCTTATTTCAGTAAATCTTTTTTCTAGATTTATTTTCAATATAAAAAATTAATATCTTATAAACTTTGAGAAAACAGAGTTGAAAATATAGAGGCTTATAAAAAATAACCCAAACACGCCCCTAACAAAATTTCCCCTGAAAATATTCATGAATAAACAATCATAAAGTGTTTCTACTTTTTAATTCTTGTTAATTGTTATGATTTCGCTGACAAATCTTTTATTCACATTTGCAAACAATTGATGCATTTGACCTGAACATAAGGACAACCACTAACGAATTAAAAGTGGTTCATCATATGCTCGTCTAATCTTGTAATATTATGCGAATGATTGATACCAATTGGGAGCTCATGTATCTTTTTATTTCCTACATTAACATTCACAAATGAAGCTAAAATGTGACATATATTTTTTTTGGTCAGGATAAATTGCTGGAGACATTGTTCTCATAATTTCGGAGGATGGAGCATTAAAGGTTACTCCCCCTCTCAATAAGTGTGCTTCCCGGGATTCGAACTTGTGTTTTCATCCTTACGGGGATCAGAGTTGCTTACCACTCGATCAACAACTTATTGGTCAAAATGTGACATATGTAGTAAGGATCTTTTGCCAAAAAATAAATCATATCTCTTTGTGTAAATAATAAATTGTTTTAGTACTTGATTAGATGGCATAGTGACAACATGGGAGGCCACAAACAAAGATTTCCCCCTTTTTCCCCTCTTTCAAAGTCATAATAAAATTGAGCTTTATTAGCTGGGCAAGTTGATTTGTTACACAAATTCTTGACACCTCTGGTCTATTATAATTACAACAAAAAAATGAGACTATTATGGCTAAGTGGAAGGTTCAACAAAGATTAGTGGGTTCATTAAGGGGTTAGTTAGGGGTTCATAATTGGGAGATTTGAAGCTAACCCCTCTTGGATTATATCGCCGTCCATCGACTTGATTAGTTTAGTCCTAGAAATAATTAAACTAATGCACTAGTTGATTGCAAAAATAATTAAATAAATAAATAAAAGAACCTTGAAAATGTGAAAACAATGACTTGGGTTGGGACCAATACACAGTCTCCCACATGTGGCATGTGAAAATTTTTAAGATTAGTCAATCAAAATTCCCAACCCTAGAGAGCTTAATCCAAGAAATTACTTTGTTGTAATTTGTTTAAATTAGTCACTTTAACTATGAGTTGCGCCCAAAACCCTAGGAGATTGCGTGGGCCGTGGGTCGACCCAAAACTAGACCTAAAACCCTCGAGTGGCCTAAACAAGATCCTATTACATGAATCTCAATGTGTGTGTGTGTGTGTGTGTTTTCTTTTTTGAATGAAGGATTTTCAAAGCACAAAAAAGTTGCATTAACCCATGAATGAGATTAAAACCCTTTGGAATAATTCCGAACATTAGTCCCCAAATTAGGACCTACTGCCTAGGGGTCCTAAGACACAAGTGTGGTTTGACCCAAAAAGGACCTCTAAATTGCTTTACAAACAAACATGGTGTTATTGTATATAGATACACAAAAAAGGGGTACAAGTAAGCTCCCCCCAATATGCATGTTTTAAAATTTCTAAACTCAAAAAATCTATATTGGAGAAATGGCTATTCCGATGCACAAAAATTCTATCTTGTCAAAACCCAATAAAGTTATTGGAAGATTACTCAAAACCCAATAATTTGGAGTGTGGGAAGAGTGATCTCTACATGCAAACCCAAACCCTCCCCCCCCCCCCCCCAACCCCAAAGACATTAATTGACCAAATTCCCTTTATTTTTAAGAAATTAAGTAATGAATTAAAGTAACATGAAAAACTAAAATTCTCTATATTTTCACATATTTAACACTCCATGAATTAAAATTCGAATTCTAAAATTATGAACAAACTAAATGTATTAAGAGAATCACCCTATACTGAGATTTTGGAGTATCCAAATTCGAATAGCGTTAAAACAAAACCAATAAAAAAATAAAAAATAACGGGGGCAAAGGCACTGCTCGTGTTGTGGAGATCAAAACTTTTCCCTTGCTGACCGCGGGCAGTCTTGAAATCAAAAGAACATGGGAATCCGGGCAGCTTGTGGGGTGGGGTGGGGGTCCTGTTGGACAGTGAGCAAATATGTACATGGCCGTGCCACCCTTAACTTGGGTCAGGGTCCCTTGGTTTTGAGCCTAAAGACCTCGAGAAATACACACATTGTGCGTGTCTGTTTTGTTTTTCCTTTTTTTTTTTTTTTTTTTTTTGGTATTCTTTTTCTCCCATCTCTGCACTTTATTCTCTTCAAAATTCGATACTTTGCTCTGTACTCAGAACGAGGTTTTGAGAACACACCACCACCCCCACCCCACCCCACCCCCCACGCCATAAAACAGAAGGCCATATCCTCTACATTGTCTCTCCTTTATCTATCTGTTCTGCATTGTCCTGTCTCCTACATTCAGATTCTGATTATCTCACTGCTCCCCCTCCTTTCTTGATTTCCTTTGTTTTTTTTTTGTCCACTTTGTTGTCTACTTGTCGAATAACAAGATTTTTTCTACCTGGGATTCTTGAAATTTGACTTGGCTTGACAAATCCTTCAAATCACCATACAAAGAAACGGGGGTTCTGATGTTCTTTCTCTTCATCACTTAGAAAAATATTGCTGCCTTATTTCACCCCCATTGACCAATTCTTTTACCCTCTTCAGTTCTTGATTTTTTTTTTTCTTCTAGTATTTTGTTGAAGAAAAGAGAGGAAAGCTTTGATCTTTGTCTTGATTTTGGAGAGTCGAGAACGTTGTTCATATATGAAGTGGTGAAACAATGAGAGATGGAAACTCAAAGAAGAGCAAGGTTGGTTTGTATTTTGAAAGAGAGAGGGAAAAAAGAAAAAAATCAATAGATCATTAATGAGCTTTTATTTGATTCTGCTGCTCTGCAAAATGTAATTTTCAAGATTTCTGATTTTTTGTTTCATGTTGAAGTTTTCATGGCCTAAAACACTAGTCAAGAAATGGTTCAACATCAAAAGCAAAACTGAAGATTTTCATGCTGATGACATCATCTGTGGAGGTAATTTCATCTGCAAATGCTAAATCTAAATGAGAGAGAGGGAGAGAGAGAAATGGGGATAGGAGTCTTTAAGCTTATGACAATTTGCAGATTGAAAGGAATGTTTTCAGTTAGAGTCAATCAATTTTTGTCCGGCAAAAAAATATTTGGATTTTGCAGACATTTCTACTATGTTTAATTTGATGAGATCTCTTCTTTGTTGTGTATCACATCTCTGAAATTACCAAGATTTTATTTTTTTCTTCTGTCTGAAGAAAATTAATTAATCATTTTTTGTTCTGTTGAGCTCTTTTTGCAAATGCGGGTCATATGCTGTAACAGTTAATGACCACAGCTTTAAAAACTTTAAGTTTCTGCTTTTTCAGGTGTTGATGAAGAATGGAGGAACAATTTCTCAGAGAGGGAGGCATGCACTATCAAGAAAAGCAAAACAGATTCTGCTATCAAGAAAAGCAAGACAGGTTTTCATAATCACACAGCTTGTTTCCTTTTGGACCACAAAAATATTTGTAACCATTGTTCTCAACAAAATCTTGAACAAGAAAAGATAATTTTTTTAACAACTGCTTATTTCCTCGATTGAATTGATAGATAAATCAACTAGACGAGCTTCAGATCGTGCCTGGCGAAGTAAAATCGACCTTGATGCCTCCCAAGTTACAGATGTGAACAACTACCGGTGTGTGCTTCTTTTAGCCTTTCATATATAAAACTCTTAAACTTGTGTTTTAGTCATCAAAAAGCAAGCCTTGACTTATATATACTTTTATTTATGTTGGAATAGGATCTTTGTGGCGACATGGAACGTGGCTGGGAAATCTCCACCTAGTTATTTGAATCTTGAAGAGTGGCTACACACCTCACCTCCTGCTGACATCTATGTCCTTGGGTGAGTTAAATTAGTTCAAAAGCATCAATTACCACCTTAATCTTGGCAAGTATGATTATTAATGTAGGTCTATTTCATGATCTTTTAAGGTTTCAAGAAATCGTCCCTCTAAATGCCGGTAATGTTTTGGGCACAGAAGATAATGGCCCTGCAAAAAAGTGGCTATCACTTATTAGAAAAACTCTAAACAGTCAGCCTGGAAGTAGTGTTAGCTGTCATACACCTTCCCCTGTTCCTGATCCAATTGTTGAACTTGAAGATGACTTTGAAGGATCAAACCGGGAAAAGGGTTTGTCTTTCTTCCATAGGCGCTCATTTCAATCACTGAGCCGTAGCATGAGAATGATGGAAAATGACATTTCAATGCAGCAGCCTAGGCTTGACCGTCGGTTCAGTGTGTGTGATCGGGAGATCTATGGTCATAGACCGAGTGATTATTATTATTATGATCATGCAAATGCGAGGTGTGATGGCTCATCTGATGATGAAAACGGGCCAAATGATTCGCCTTATGCATATTACTCACCCGTTGCATACAATGGCTGTGTATCTATGGAGGATAGAGATAGATATTCAGGGCAGTCTAGGTATTGCCTGGTTGCAAGCAAGCAGATGGTTGGGATCTTTCTCACGGTGTGGGTAAAGAGTGATCTAAGAGATGCTGTTCGTAATCTGAAGGTATCATGTGTTGGCAGAGGGCTGATGGGCTATCTTGGAAACAAGGTATGATGGATTAATCATGATTCAAGAACAACTTGTTAGATAATAACCAGAAACCATTATCTTATTGTATTAAGTTTTTCCAGGGTTCGATTTCAATTAGCATGTCTTTGCACCAAACGAGCTTCTGCTTCATTTGTAGCCATTTGACCTCTGGAGAGAAGGATGGGGATGAGCTGCGAAGGAACTCTGATGTAATGGAAATTTTGAGGAAAACAAGGTTTCCACGAGTTCAGGGTGTGGGGGATGACAACTCCCCTCAAACAATTCTTGAGCATGAGTAAGTTCTTCCTCTATATCTATAATAACATGAAGCCCTTTATCATTTTCTAGTGTGATCTTGAAAATATCTTTTTCTTATGCCTTTTTCCATTTGAATGATGTTAAAAGTATAAATCTTGCTATGTGTTTTCTTTCAGTCGAATCATATGGCTGGGCGACTTGAACTACAGAATAGCCCTCTCTTACCGATGTGCAAAGGCTCTTGTTGAGATGCGCAACTGGAGAGCGTTGTTAGAAAACGATCAGGCAAGCAAATAAATGAGCCCCTCAAGAATCAAGATTCATTTTATTGTCAAAACCTGTAGGGACTTAAAATCTTCATACTGATTTCTCCAATAACACCAACTATTTGTTTTCTTTGAAACAGCTTCGTATAGAGCAGAGACACGGCAGAGTTTTCGTGGGATGGAATGAAGGGAGGATATATTTCCCTCCTACATACAAATATTCAAATAATTCTGACAGATATGCCGGGGAGAATATGCACCCAAAAGAGAAACGAAGAACACCAGCATGGTAATCTTTATTTAAAATATACTGCTATATAGTCTTTAGTGGATATTTTGTGATACGCTACTTATATTGTGCGTGTGTGTATATAAGGTGTGATCGCATATTGTGGCACGGTCATGGCCTCCAACAACTATCATATGTTCGTGGAGAGTCTCGGTTTTCAGATCATAGACCAGTCTACGGCATATTTTTGGCAGAAGTCGAGTGTATTAACCGTAGCCGGATCAAGAAAAGCATGAGTTATTCAAGCTCTAGGGTTGAGGTTGAAGAGTTGTTGCCGTATGGATACGCTCAACCAAATTTCTACTGAGGAAGGATTCACATTTAACTACTCCATGCTTGTGCGTTGGATCTCACGTTGGAAAATGAGGAAAACCAGCTGCGAAACAAGTAAGTCGACTTTTTTTTCCCCCAAATGACTACTCAAATTCCATCTCTGTTTTAAATGACTTTCTAAAGGAAAATAATTTTCTTGCTTTGCAGAATGTACATGATTTTCGTATTGAGAAGTACTAGAAAGTTTATGACGAGGACAACTTTTCCATAGAAGTTGTTCTTCGATAATTCAGGTGATTTATTAATGTCCCTTTTCTTCTTGTGGCGCCAGCACATTAACAAAATGTCACAATTCGGATGAATGATAAAATGAAACCATAACCGTGTTTTTTTTTTTTTTTTTTTTTTTTGGCTTAGTTGAATTCATTGCTTAGACATTCGAAACACTGGCTTGTCTTGCAGATGAACTAGCGACAAATACAGAGGCATTGATCTTTCCACGCATCGATAGACATCGTAATTTGTAATATTCTCTGTTCGAGTTTTTCCTTTTTCTTGGTTCTCTGCACATATAGCTTCTTACAATCGCATTATCTAACTGTTTATGTATCCTTCTCTTGGCAGGCTCAAATTGTAAACCCAACTCAATTTGTATATCACTTTAGGTTCTTGTATGTAATAAAATGGCATCACAAACAAGGAGTTTGAGACTAAACAATAATGAGGTAAGAAATTTCATTGCTAAATGGTCCTTAAATCCGTCCGATAACAATTACCATAACTTCATCGGTGTGATATCATATTTTCATGAATTTGCAGGATGCCGTTGCAACTGGGAAATAATCGAGGGACTTTGCTGCAAATACTCATTCTTGTTGTAAATATTAGAAAATTTTGGACTGCTACAGAAGACTAAATAACTTATAAACTATTCTTGTCAATAATCAAGAAAAATAGTGGATGGCCATTTCATAGAGAAAAGATAAGTCTATCCTACAGGTGTAAATGACAGTGCATTCAAAGAACATTTTTTACGGAAAATATGAGGAAAATTCTTTATGATTGATGTAGATATTATCGCAATTGTTTGAACTTTCGCAGTATGCGAAAAATGTTAGCCTTGCACGGCTCGCGTCATGACATTCAAGTGGGTGTATACTAATTTGATTATTATATGATCATATTCTCATTCAAGGATTGATAATTAACTGAAATGAAAATTATATTAATGTTATTCCAACGGCTCAAATGAAACTCCCCTGAAATAGATTGAAGAGAGAGTTTCAACAGCAAAAGTTTGATTGTACCAAAAGGGATTGAGTGGCTTTGTGCAGTCAAGATTGAAGCTCTATTTCTCACTTTACAAGTTCAAATTACTTGCACCGAGGCTTTTAAGCTTTAACTTTGATGTGTGTGTGTGTGTGTGTGTGTGTGTCGTAATCAAACTATTTTCAGGAAGTGTCAAAAGAAGGGAAATCAAGAAAAGGGGTTTCCATATCATGCTTTACCAAATCCCTTCTGTTCCTTTTTTTTTTTTCCTTGGTTATAAAACTTATAGTGACTGCCATAGCATAGTAATCTAATTTTTCACCAACTTTGTTTGATTGAGTAGAAATTAATAATGTGATGCTAGTAATACAAGAATGGCATGTGTCGCCGTTAGCGGTGCCTGGTCTCGGGGCCCTCCGCCGGCCCTGCCGCTTTATGTACCTCATATACTCTATACACCTATACAGCTCCGTACTACGTACTTCACTCCCACTTCCTGCCACAATTTTCCTTTTGCTGTTACTTATATATATTTATATATATATATATATATGGTTTCTCCCTCTTATGTTTTATGGGAAAAGTTTTATGATACCCAACTGAAAATAACGAATTGATATTTTGAGGTGATAGATTTGAATATAATAATATTAAAAATATTAAAAAAATAAAATAAAATGATACTATCATTATATTTAATCCTATGGTTGAAGATAACACTTGAGCAATACTCAAATAAATATCATTTCATGAGTCGTCTTATTATTTTAATTCTGAATTTCGTAAATTATAAAAGCAGTCAACAAGATGCAGAAGTTATATTATTTTCACTTTTGGTTAGTTGTGATTTTCTATAATTAGCTTTCCTTGAAATTAGTAATCTACGCTTTCTTTTTAATATATTTTCAAAAGAGTGACAAATTTGAACTAATTATTAGCTGGCTTAACGATATGAGATGCTAGATCTCCTAAAAAATATTTAGAGTTCAAATTTTAAAATTATGAATGAAGCAATTAAGTCGGAATGATTGTCCTCATATTGAGCTTTTATAGTACTCTATTCGAATTAGTTGGTCACTTAATCAAAATTGAGTAGATAATAAAAAAAAAGACAAATTTTAACTCACTAAAGTGGGGACTTGTTATATTCTGACATTTTTTTTTCACTTGAAAATGTGCAGTGACCCAAGTGATTGATAGTCTTGTAAACACACAGCAAAGTGTATTGTGTAGTTGAATGAATAATATATACGAAAAATTACAATTAGGCCCCTGAGGTAAGGTCAAATTACAGGTAGACCGTCTCAGATATGGGAAATTATACATACCTCCCTTGAGGTTTGGGTCCGATTAACATCCAAGAAAAAGATAATGCAATGACTTTGTTATCTTTGTCGAAATGTTAAGAAAAAATAAGAAAAAAAAATCCCATAATTTAGGTTAAATATAAAATGACAAGTTTATTCATTTCATTGATGACACTACTCAATTTCAATAAGAGTATTATTGTTTACAAAAAAGTTTGAATTTTTGGAAAAAATAATAAAATTAGAGTTCCACTATAATTTTTCGCTTACATAAGCAAATCATGGTGTATTAATGATCGAAATGTACTACCTGTTAGCCAGATTCAAATCTCAAGGGAGGTATGTGTAAATTTTCTATACCTAAGGAGGTCTATCTGTAATTTGACAAAATTTCAAGGGGTCTGAGTGTAATTTTCCTTTATATATATTCATTTATTTCATTTCCTTTGTTCACAAAATTATATTTAAATATCATTATTGCACGTGTTCGTCCCTCGAATTTCTCTTCGTTTTTAAGGGGCCAAAAAAAGATAATTTACTTAATTAGTTATGTACATTAGTGTTGGTCTGCTTACACTATAAATTTTCATATATTAATTTTTCTTTCTTCTTATTTATTTATTTATTAAAAAAAATAAAAGTTAGTATTGAAAAGAGCGGTCCGAAATGTGGTGGGTGCAGCAGGTACAATTGTGATGAAGAAATTTATGTAAAAAAAAAGAAAAGAGAGTCATGCGACACAATTCCAGGGGAATATTAACTTGATACTGTACCTGCTTTACACCAACAAAATCCAGTGCAAAAATCAGCTTTTCTCTCTCTCTCTCTCTCTCTCTCTCTCTTTTTTAACCAATAAAATTATAAAATAATAATAATAATAATAATAATAAGAATGATAGTAAAGAAAAAGAAGTGAGGATAAATTGTTAAATCCGACGGCTAAATGTCAAGACGACATGTTTGGATGTTTCCAAATTCCGAATTTTGAAGAATCTCACAAAAGCCAACACAGATGTGACATTTCATTTGCCTATTTCCCCTCTTTTACTACTACCCAACTGCATGGGGAATTGCGATTTCTTTTGTTTCTTTCGCAATTTATACCTTTTAATTTCTTTCTTTTTTTAAATAATAATCCAAAAATATTTATTTTTTAATTGCTATCAAGATATTATATCCGATAAATGTATCTTATTTTACAACTGCAATTGCTGTTTTATACCAATATTTATATAATATGAGTTCAGAAAAATATTCAACTGATCAACGTGTCGACTTCTCTTTTAATTTGTTTGTCCTGTGATTATCATTGAAAAACTTAGGATTAATGCTAGTGTGGCTCAATACACTGGATGCATCACGTTAATTACTAATATCAATGGGACATTTTTTGTCTTTTCTTTCTTTGTTTTTTTTTTTGGATAAATTATGGGACATTATCAAAAATCAGTTATTTTAGTACTATGAGACGCTAAATTCCTCTAAACAATATTCAGGAATTTGAATTTTAGAATTGTGAATGAAATAATGGGGTTGGAATGACCACTCTCATATTGGATATTTACAGTATCTGAATTTGAATTAATCGACCTTATGAATTAAACTCGGATAATTTAAATAATAATAATAAAGGACATTCAGTCTTGAAGAATTGTGCCCAAATAAGAAATAGGTAGGATTTGACCAAAATAACAATAAATAGATTTGATAAATATCATGCATTGAATATGAGAAGAAGTTAATAACTAAAGTCTTACGGGGCCCTAGCTATTCAAAGCCTACCCATACTTTGCATTTAGCCCTTTTATTTGAAAGTAAATAAAAATTATATAGGTAGATAGAATTTGTCATATTGCAGAAATGTCCTTTGCTATTCTGTCGAAAATATCTCATATTTAGTAAGTACATATATACGAGAATATAGTTATAAAATAAATAATTTTGTAGTTTTGTCAAAAAATGAGATATTCAACAATTCATGGCAACAACACAATTTACTCGAGTAAGTGAATTTTGTAATGTTTTATATATCAACTTATTTGAGGAGTTTTATTTTTCAAAGAAAAAATCAAATACTTTTTAACCCTCCGTTTGGTTCCAAAATTTTGATAAGAAAAATAATATGGAATTTTTTTTTTTTACTTCAAATGATAGTACTCTATGCTTTATTTTTATCATTTTCATTTTTCTCTCACTTTTTCTTGCTAAAATTCTTGTTCCAAACATAACCTAAATTAACATATTTATATTGTATAATGACTTTATCTTTTGAACGTATATGCCCCTTTGACTACACTAGCATTTGGAGGCTGGCCTTGTTTTTAAGGCAACAACTTTGTTTTAGTTTTACTAAAAACATAAAGAAAGAGAGACAAAGATCTATCTGGGGATGGGGAGCTGGACCTTGGTTTCCATTTTTTCGAGCATGCATTCTCCCTCTAATTAATTTGTAGAAAAGTATATTATATGTGTATATATATGTATATAAGTATATTCTATCCGTCTTGAATAAAAAAAATTAACATTTTGAAAAAGAAAAGAACCACTTGCCTTCCTATAATATCCCGTCTCGATATTTGACCATTATTTCTCCATCTTACATATCCTATTACATTTTTTACTACTACTCACCTTCTATTATTTTTGATGTATTCTGTGGCTTCTACCTAGTTAATTACGGGAAATTCTTTCATAGATAGAGTGCATACATCA
Source organism: Petrea volubilis (assembly GCA_026212405.1). Taxonomy (NCBI): domain Eukaryota; kingdom Viridiplantae; phylum Streptophyta; class Magnoliopsida; order Lamiales; family Verbenaceae; genus Petrea; species Petrea volubilis. The sequence continues at coordinate 19,352,104 of CM047886.1, read as the reverse complement.
TACGATCTAAATTCAGCTACATGTTATATATTATTTTTTTTTATAAAATACATATAATACACGATTGAATTTTGACTGTATAGTGTATGGGTAGGACCCATACACCAAGTTCATATAATTTTTTTGATAATTATCTTACATTTATGGTTTGTTTGGTACGGAGGAAAATGGGAGGAAGAAGGGGGGAAGGAAGAAAAATGATAGGAAAAAAAATTAATTTTCTTCGTTTGGTTATAGGTGAAAAAGTGGCAGGAAAAAAAAAATTATGTGAGGCCCACCAATTTCTTTTTTCCCCTCTCAAAATTGGGCGGACAATGAAAGAAAAAGATTATAAATATTTTTTCCTTTTCATTTATTTTTCTTTCATTCAAGCAACCATATGAAAAATTAAAATACACCAATTTTTTTTTCCTTCTCTTTTCTCTCATCTCTATTTTATTTCCTCCTGCCAAACACACTGTTGGGTATATTTCACTATTGTTTATGTAATGCTATTGAGCTCAATAAATTATCATTATTTGAATTGTTATGATTTTTTTCACAAGTGTGCAGATCGCTCAAGTAATAAATAAACGAGTAGAGTATCGTTCCTCTGAGGAATGATACTATAAAGTACCAACTTTGTAAATTCTTTATTGCTTAGATTTTGAATTTTTGATGACAAACTAGGACATAAAATAAAAACACAAGCAAATTAATAAAAAAAAGAAATAAATAGTATCAAAAACTAGAGCCTAGATTTCATCAATTGAATCCTTTCAAATATTAATTATTCAAACAATTCTAAGTTTTGACTTTTTATCATCCCACGATCTAACTCAATAAAATATTTATAGTCTCCTTCTGAAAGTAAAATAAAGGTACCAAACAATACTATGTGTCTATTTTTGTGATCACATGTGGATCCCTTGGCCCTTTGCGTTGAAGAGTTGTGTTAATTAAAAAATCCTTGCTAAATCGCACAAGAGCATTATTATTTCTAACTTATGCATTTCTTATGTCTATAAAATAAATAGTCAAATTTTATACACACACTTTTGCAATCGAATATAAAATCTCAAAACTTGCAAAAGTTAATTAGGCCAAAAATTCATAAGTAATTAAGCACTTGGAATATAGATAAGATAGATAAAACTTAAATATCAAAACTGTTCAAAACATTACAATAAATCCATCTCATAAATCCACCCAGAACCCAATAACTAATTTAACTAGATATGATAAAGGAAAAAAAAATAATTATGATAAAATAAAACATAAAGAAGAACTAAAGCTAACGTGAGTTTGGGTGTTGTCCGAAGCCCTTGAACTTTGAATCTCGCTTTCTCGTGAGTTCTTGCTCTCAAAACCTCCTTTCAAGTTGTCCAAAACTGCTGAAAACTTGCAAAAGACTCCTTTATATAGATATGGGGCAAATGGAGGTCAAATTCTATTGAAATTAGGATTCATTTTTAGGTTTGGACTGGCCGAAACGGCTTCTGCGCATCAAGACGGTTTTGGCGGTCCTATTGTGCGTGTTTTTGGGATCTTCTGTATCCGTCGAGATGGCCAGGTGCATATCAAGACGGTTTTGTGCTCATCAAAATTGCTTTGGTCGTTCTGTTGCACTCCGTCACGTTTTCAGCTCAATTTCAATCCCAATGTCTTGTGGTAACCACACGAAATGCTTGTGAGAGGACTTGGGCATCGAACTCTTGAAAAAAATCGTGTTTTAAGGGTGTAAAAGCACTTTAAATTGACCGAATTAAGGTTTTATTCATAAAGCACAAATTTCATTTTTATAACTTTAAAATCTTAATAAAATCAATGAAGAGCACACGAAACATGCACGAAAAAGTGCATACATTTTAGGCTTATCACGAATTAAGTTCGAATAATTTACGAATTAAATTTCTTATTCAGGATATTTTCGAAAAAGTATTAAGCTTTATATATATTGATCCATCAAAAGAACTTGACAACTATAAAAATGCTCGAAAATTCTTTATAAACAATGTGCCCAAGTAAAAAAGAAAAAAGAGAAAAGAAAGAAAGACAAAAGGAAACTACTTGAATCAATAATTGAAATGATTAAAACAAAAACGACAATAAACATATAAATCTTCGCTAATTCCAATAAAAAAAATGTCTTAAGAGCACCTCACATCTTCTACTACATAACTGCGAAACATCTCTTAATTTACTATACTTTTCAATTCAAAACATGGACGATACCATACTCGCAAATGATGAGATTTCCCCCCCTTTTCTTTTTCACTCTTTCGCTCTGATTGTTAGAAATGATGGAATTTTAAAATCTTGAAGACTATAAACTAATTAATAATCTTTGTTACATGATCGATGCATGTACCATGTCTCCCCCATGAGTGGTACAACACCTAATTGCCAACATAGTAACGTGTTATGGTCCCTCCGGATGAAATAGTACTAATTAAGATTATTGATTTTATCCTGCAACGATTTTTTTTCCCCCTCATTTGTTCTGCAAGTGTTCTCATGCTCTGTGAACAACAGGATCTTGAGCAGGATCACTGTTTGTTTCTATATTTGTAATATCTTGCTAAATTAATATCAGTTTAAATCTTTAATTACTTCCATTTTTATGCATGATTCCATTAAGTATCCAACTCTGATTTAGTGAGGTGCATGTGCTTTATAAAGTACGATTTAAGTGGTACATGTTGGGGTCCCAAAGCCTGAAATTTTCAATTTCATAATTAAGTTTCATATTTGATTTGAAATTTACTGAGTCTGATATCTCACAAATTTAAGTTTTGACGCATAATATGAAGCTATTTGATATAATTCTATGAATAAAATGTGTGTATATTTAATTCATTTATGTTATATAGTTTATTATATTGGTGTTCTTTTTATAAACTATTGATTTATTTATGAAGAATATGTGAATTGATGCACTAAATTAATCATTGATTGATCTTTTCATAAGTGTCATTATGTTTTTAGTTTTTCTCAAAAAAGTCATGACCCCAAGTTAAAGCAATACAGTGCAATTTTAAAAATAAGTATCCAATGATTTATTAGCTTTGTATCTTCTCTTTCTGAACCATTTCACTACCATAATTTGTAAATGAATGAGTGGGGTTAACAAGTCATCTACGCATGACCCAACCACCTATTATAGGAACATGTGCCATCACTTTCATAGCGCCCTTAAGGCTAATTATTAGACCATAGAAAAAGTTTTAAATGCATTGAGTGACAAACATCGAATGGTTAACACGCCATTCTCACGCTTAGGTCCGAATGTAGTGGGAAATAATCTAGAGTATGAAAGTAGTATAATAAGAAGTCTAATAATAACGATGTAACTTATTTGCTTTGATATCATATTAAATGACTATCTTATTTAAAAGTTTAAATTGTTAGAATGAGTTATTAAATATTTATTATCTCCAACTTCACGTTAAGAACAGGTCTTCATTGGCAAATCAATTGGTGAGGAAGAAAAAGTTGCAGATTTCAGAGACCCAAAAAGGCAAAAAGATTAGATCCCAAAATTGACAAAATCAGGCAAATTAAAGGACAAAAAAAAAGCAGTGATTATCATTGCAGACCATTTATGTAAGTATATTGATGATGATGTCATATTATGGTAAAGAATGAGTAGGATTTTGGTGTTAAAATAGGCTTTGCTTGTTAAACAAGCCTTCGTCAGATAATACTGCCAATTTCTCAGTATCAATTTCCAGCACACACGGGGATGGGTGAGTGATGATAGAGATATTAATGCTGCAATTGAACTCTCAGTAAAGGTACAACTCAGTACAGCAGAAAATCAACAAATTTGGAACAAAGAAAAGTGCTTCACGATTCAATTTAATTTTTCAAACATATGGGGTTGGCGTAGAGTGGGGTTCAAAGGACTGAGTAAAATTAGATTTTTGGGCAAATTTAGCATTCAATAATTAGCTTCGGTTCTTCTTGCTGAAATCACCAGTTTCTTATTTTAGTAAAAAACCCAGTATCCAGAACAATAATTTATTTATTTATTTTTATGAAAAAATCTTGCAAAGTGCTAGTGCATCATCAGAAAGAAGAGACTAGACAGGTACTTTATCTATGCATGAGGTTCTGTATGTGAATTTGTGGTGGTTAAAATTGATGCATTCTATACTAGAATGCTATGCTGGTATGGGTGCTGTAGGCATCACTTAGACAAGTTGTAGTGTTGACTTTGGTGTCCTGATTGTATATATAAGTATAATTTAAACTGAAGATAATAATTTAATAATAATAATTATTATTATTGTTATTTTTCGTTTAAAATACGAGAACCTATGAGCTATTGGAAAAGAAGAAAAGAAAAGTGGATTCCTCGTATTAGCCCAATGCTCAAGCGGTGAACTATCAGCCCAGCTATATGAATATATATGACCGGCTCTCCAAGGCCCATTAAACCTTTGAATGGAATCTATCTAGTCGAAAGGCTAGCCTTTTTTTATTGCGCTTAGCAGGATCGCGGTGCAATGGGCCGGTGAAAATGTTCATCAAAGCACCTATTTCACATTTTATTCCATTCATGTATTTCACAAAGTGGGATGCATGCCATATCATATGCCCACCATTCCACTTTTTATATTTGTTATGTATTGAGACATTGGAATTCAAAATAGAAACACCTTTCAAACACTTTCGCAAGAATGAAGGGTGAAATATCCAACAGCATGCTTGATAGGCAACTTGGAACAAATTTCAAGTCCAAAGTGTCGGGCAGCGGATGAAATTTGGCTGCGTTTTCCCCTACAACTGCAGATAGCAACAAAAACTTGGGCATGGAACAATATTTTCAGGTCCAAAAAGCATGGCAATGTAGTGTTGAATGTAAAGCAACAACAAAATTATGCATTAGGTTTGCACAAAAGTGACAGAACTTCTAAATATGATTTCAACAGCAGTATATCCAACTGAAGCAGAATAGCTGGAACCAGTTTAATGCTTCAAAGACACGCAAACAGAGAGAAGCAACTTTACAGGTAGACAGTACTATAAACATCAAATATACTTTTCCTATTCTATGCAGAAGCGCGAGCTGACCCCCAAAAACCGACAGCACCGCGCACCTACAGTTGGTATTAAGATAGCCAGGTATCAGGTATGTGACCTTAGGATCTGCACTCCATTCCACTTATACAGCTAACAGACCCTTCACATTACAAACTCCCTATTTCTCTTTGGAATTCTCTACCTTTTTCTCGGCCAATTGGTCCAGTGCAATCTGAAAATCACGGCATTCTGCAGAGCAGAATGCACAGAGGTTGCTGCAAGAAATCATTCATCCAAATATAAGCACTCTAAACGTGTGAAAAAACAGATAGCGCAGGATGACAAAAGGTAAGGCCCAACAATTAGACTAAAGAATAACTGAATTTCTCTACTTGTACATACAAATGGCTAATACATATATTTCTTAAGTGATACAATGAGCTATGAAACAACAATATAAAACTCGGATAGGTGTGATGAGTAACAGTGCTGCTATAGAGGGTGTTTGGCTAAGCTTATAAGTTCTTCAAAATATCTTATAAGATGTTTGAGAGCTTATAAGATGGTGCAAAGTGTTTGGTAAAATTTTTGGAAGAGGAGCTTATAAGCTCCTCAAATAAGATGCTTAAGAGCTTATAAGCTCTTTTTAAAAAGGTGGCAACTTATTTTTTAAGATCTACCAAGCTCCTTTATTTTCAACCAAATTAATTACGATATTAGTCATTAGTAACATCTTATAAGCTATGCCCTTTTTATTTATCCAAACACTTTAATAACTTATTTTTAAAATAAGATCCAACATCTTATAAGCTCCTAAAATATCTCATAAGATGTAGGAGCTTATAAGATATTTTAAGTAAGCTTAGCCAAACACCCTCATAATCTTGTTGGAAGAGAGTAGCTCTAATTGAATTTTGAGCAAAAGATGAATATTCCTCAAGTGTCCATGTTGCTATCACAACTAAGAAAGTCAACATATTGGGTGAAAAAATAACTTGAACATGAAGTGGCTATCAATTGCAATGAAAACTAAGGGAAAAAAAAAATCATAAACGCCGTGGTCCTGGGTAATTTGTCAACTCCATCATTAATAAGTAAGACTTCAAGCAAGAAACAAATAAGCAAAAACTAAGAAAATCAAACGAAGGGATCCAAAGTACACATTTTGAAATCATTTTCAGACAGCAAAATATTCCTGAAAATGAAGTTAATAAATAAAGCACAACAGATTCCTCAACAGTCGAAGACTAGTCAGGAAAGCAATAAATTAACAACAATCGAAAGGAGTACTGAAGGAATAATCTATTAATCAAATTGAAGAGTAGAACCAAACAAAAAATACAATTAAAAAGATAAGAAAATAAGTAAATAAACTAGAAGAATTATTAAATCAAAGATAAACTATCAACACCACTACGACCAGTGATAATCAGTGAACGTTATGCACTAAGACACCAAAAATAGTTCCAAGTTAAACATTCGAAAAATAAATCAGATCAAAGAGCAGTATAAAGTACAATTACATCTAAAACCAGCAAAACACAAACTAAAGTTGAGAAGGACAGTTGGTGCACAAAAAAACAAATATAAAAATCAAGATAATCAGTTCTAAGTCAGTGACAAGTTTAATTTTAAAGCATATTCAACAAATTTAAGAAACCGAAACAGATTGGGAACCTAATAAGCACAACGATGGAAGGATTGAAACATAGAATCAGCGATTAATACAAGGCATTTACCTATACATGAAAACTTCAGCATTCGGAGAAATTCGCTTCTTACAATAGTGACAATGCTCCAGAAATCCACCAATTTTTAACTGATCAGATCCGGCAACATTCACCGGAGAATCATCGGTCAAAAACTTCGGTCGTGACGGCTCGTCATCAGCGATCTTCATAACCTTAACCAGACTGACGGAACCGCCGCGGCCGGCGGAGGCGTTGGAAGCTGGCGTCTCTAGGTAGCTCGATGAGCTTCCAGCTCGGCTCCGCTTCACCGGCATTTTCGATTGCTTGAATGGAATGTGAGCTAGGGTTTTTAATATTATTTTGTGTATTGTGTGAAAAACTGTAAATGATATCAGAGAAATGAAAATGAGCGTAGAAATAGAGATGAAATGTAAAGAAGAGCTAGGTGGCTAATATATATAGGCCACCGTGGGCCCTAGCTACGGCCTTTTCTAACGAACAAGGAAACACGGTTTAAATTTTAGTTAAATTAGATTTGCACCCCGAAACTATTGATTATAATATACATCAAACACCTCTTCATACTAACACCCCCGCAATTTAAAAGAAATATATGGATGGACAATAATACCCTTCAATTTCAATTAAAAAAAGTTATTCACTTTGTTCCCATGATAAATCACAGACACCTACAATTTTCTACGATTAAATGTTATTAATTTCATCTCTAAATTTTATTTAATTTAAACTTTATGTGTAAGGGCGAGTTTTCACATAATTTTTTTTCATTAATACTAATATTAAAAAAAAAATACAAGATGGCTAAAACAAATTTGAATTAATAATTTAATATAATGATTTATTATATTAAATATGTTCGTTCCCTGCTAAGTCAAAATGTGGTACTAAGTGGGATCAATACATTTAACTTCAACATAATCGTCATTTCCTTCCTCATTGCCTATACGTATTTTCTTTCAAAATTGCGATTAACACCCAATTTGACCGCAAGTAATTTTGGAAACAGGGACGTTTAACGCAGTATTTTAGGGACTTTTTATGAACTCCACAAATAAACATTAATAGCTTGACCAAAAAGGTGATTTAGAAAAGGAATCTTCGAAAATTTTTCCATAGCAATGACTCCCTTAAATTTAGAATAATAAAAACTCACACGTATATTGGTGATAAATCGAACTCAAAACTTTACAATCTTGAGACTTTAGATTTGACAGTTGAACTAAGTCTCATTGGAAATTAAACTCACTTTTGAGGTCTCAAGTTCCATTAACTTTCTAGAAGAAAGAAAAAAAAAGGGAAATTAAATACACTCGTCAATACCAAGGATAATAAAATTAATTAACCAAAATATTGAAAGGAAATTTAGTAATATCTAATTAAATTTGATAATTGCCAACACATTTTGGTGTATGGAATTTGTAATTCATCAATATTTTTTGTTTAATTGAATTCAATTTTTTTAGACAGTTGTTATCTTCTTTTTTTTTTTTTTCAAAAGGTCAATATATGATGCATTTAATTTATGATATTGAAATATTACAACAACAAACAAAGTCAAAAAGGGCAAATCATGAATGATATTTTCCAACCACAGCCTTTAATTTAATTTTATGAATAATTGAGTAGCTCTATTAGTAGCAAAACTTGTCTGGTACTTCCTAGTCCCTACCCACAGCTATTTACGAGAGTTCAATATCTTCTATTCAATCACCTTAAATGAGTTCATTTTTATAGTCCTTGGTATCAATTTTAATGTTTCTACGGTTTAAGTTGAATAAGCAAATAGAGTCTGGTATGATCTACAGTAGCTAGTTATTGTTGCAAGTGCTTGCATATCCCACAAGTTAAAACTTTCGTGTAAGTTAAAAATAAGATTTTTCTTTTTCTTTTTCTTTTGCTTTTTTCGGAAAACTAAAATCTCATAAAAATCCAGTCATATTTTTCTCAATCCAAAAGATGAATTTGGCAGTTTTTTCGTCTTTTTTTTTTTTTGAGAGGGGTACAATACATTATAAATGATTAGATCAATGATTCAAATTAAATACAATTATTATCTCGTAAATATCAATTATAAACTCAAAGAAACTAATCAAATGAAACAAAGAAACGAACTACTTAAAAATCTGAAAATTCAAAAAAAAAATCCAAGAAAATTGATCTATTAAGATAATATTAATACAAATCATTAATTTAAAGAACTTAAACAAAGCACTTCACTATTTAATTTATGTAGTTTTTAATCTCAAAGATTAACTATTCGCCCTTCTAAAATAAAACAATTAGTCAAATATACTTTTAGGATTGAAAATTAATCATACAATTAAGTTTTTGAATGTAAAAAGTTTTTTTTTCCTAGTATTTTTCTCTTATTTTTAATGAATTTTTTTTTGGGAGAATGTAACTGGAGTAATAGCCTAATTTGAGAATGATTGCCGAAGTCTAGCCACAAAATAATTATATGCGTCGACAAAATTAACTATGTATCCCCTATTACTATGCATAAATATATTATTTTTCTTAATTTAAAATTATACATAGCATGCACGTTTCTACTATTAGGTTTAATCAAAATTTGTAAAATTGACGAGAGTTGAGTGACATTGTTAATATCTAAGCAATACTGCGTATTATTAATTTATGTATAACAGCAACATTTCTAAACTTAAATAAGTACACAATCAGCAACCTTATGAGTTAGACCAATGGTGTGGTATCATAATACATAATCTATATTCAATTTGATATATTGTTACTACAAGAAAAAGTAATATTATTTACGAGATTTAAAAGTTGCAATATAAAAGTTGTCACCAAAGATTGTATTAAGTGACAATAAATTCTATTTTGTCACTAAATAAGTTTTTTTATTTTGTGACAACAATTTTATGTTGTCATAATATCACTCAATGATGACAAGAAGTAATGTTTTAGTTGTCACCATTGATAATTAGTGACGCACCTATAGTGGCAACAAAAATTGATATTAGAATTTTGTGATAAGATTCTATTGCCACTAGATTGTCATAATAAGTGCGTCACTAATTATTACTTTTGCATTATATTGCCATCTTTTGATAAGTAAGTTTGCTCACAATTGATATACTTTGTGACAACATCAATATTGTTGTTACCAAATATATATAATTAATGACAACTTTTTGATTATCACTTATTATATTGTCACAAATTTACTTATTGTCTTGTAGTGTGTTATCAGACTACAAGTATGTATTATTGAAAAAAATACAGAAGAAAGTCTATTTATATTATAGAAAAATAATAAAACTTTCCTACCTCCCCAAACTTTTTGTCATTTTCTAAGTTGCTCTTTTGAAAAAAAAAAATCGTTTTCAATATTTAATCACCTTTAAATTAATCACTATGATTAATCTAATTACTAATTTGAAGGGATAATTTATTGTCCAATCCTAAATTATATAGCTAAAATAAAAATCCCACAAGTCATAAATCATGAGAAACTGAAAGGGGGAAAAAAAACCAAAAAGAAAAGGTTTAGAGGAAAAGCTTTAATAAGCACATATAATTATAATCGCGACCAAAAAAAAACAATCAAAATTCATTCCACCATGACAATAAATATTTCATAAAAACTAGCATAGATATTTTGTAACCCATAGACCTAGCTGTAATTGCTAGCGTTGAGAACCTAATGGCAATCTTAAACTTGTATTTAATTGATTCTCTAATCGGTAATGCTACGTACATTACTTAATTTTTCAAATCTAATTGTATCATACGGCGCATTTGGTTCGTTTTTATTCTAACAAAATTTATTTGATTTTATTACCAGAGTGCTACTATGTCATGAACAAATATAAATCTGATGCAAAAGGCAAATTTAAATTCATTTAATTTGGTGTACATCTTCCCTATGTTTCAAGTCAATTCATTTGATTTTCTTACTGTACTGTACATTTTTCGTCCAGTTCGAGTCAATTTATTCGATCTCATTGATATCATAATTACAGTAGATTATTAATGTAATTGATTGGTTATGCAAATATATATATATATATATATATATTACCAAACGCAGAACGAATTATTACAATATGTAATTATCAAATATCGAAGATATCAAAGAAATTCAATAGAAAGAAACTAATATAAAACTAAAATAATATCCATATTTACAATGAATCAAACCCACAACCTAAACGTTATATATGAGGCATTTACATTATCATTTAGGCAAAGTATCATCGACGACAAGATCGAATTATTTTTCTTATATTTTCGAAGTTTAGATAAGTAAATAAGAGAAACTTAAAATGTAAGCGTATGATGAGTTAATAATGATTTACTTCCTATATAAAGAACATTCGTAGAGTCAAACCAAACTTGAGCTTGAATTTCTTTATCGGGCACTACATGATTAAAGGACAAAATCACCTTTGATCCCTGCAATTTTATGGTGATTCTCATATTGTACACCAACAGTTATACAATGCTAATTTGTCTTTGAGCTCCTCCGAATGTACATAATTATTTAGATTTAATTATTAGCTAACAAATTGCGTAATGTAAAAGATTTGATGAACATCCAATATTTATGAACTAGGATAAAGATATTAAATACGATCACAATATGAGGCGGAAGAATATTAATTGTAGTTTATTATTCGAAATAAAACGGCAGTGGATAAATAAATGAAACCATAAAAATAAAAAAATAAATAAAATTATAAGGTAAACGTAATGATTGAAATATAATCAACCATTACTCATGAAATAATAGTTTCATTTTTTTTTTCTGAATATATATGAAACTAGCTAGTCCGCTTTAATTTGTTCTTCAATAGGCCGTCTTCTTAACATCCTCCCCCTCAAATTTTTCTGCAAAAACAAACATTATAATAAGAGGTAAGAACGTCCAAAATCAAAAAAGGAGAGAGAGAGAGAGAGAGAGAGAGAGAGAGGGATGCAGTAACCTTTGATGGTATCAATGCCACAGGCTGCGTAACACTTGGTGATGCAGAAGGGTTTAAATCCGTCCGTGCATTTTTGGTGGCAATTGTCGTAGCAGTGGGGTTGTTCTTGCTCATTGTCCTTGTCATGAGCCTCCGTTGCCGGAATCTGCACCGCGGCGATGACCAAGAGGCACAAAAGAAACGCTGCAACCACCTTGCTTGGCTCCATTTTTATTTATTTTTGTTAATTAATTTATTTATTTTATTGGTTGAGCGTTTCTGTTTTCTTTTCGTTTATCGCTTTGGGTTTAGATTTTTATAGAGGGAGTGAGAGTATATAGTTTGAGGTTCCCCATCCTTTTCTATCCGAAAGAAACAAAGCAATTACATTTGGATTATGCTAGAAAAGAGGGCTACAAAACATGGTAAACCTTATTAATCTCATTGTTTAGTTTTATATGTTATTTCTTATTTAGTTTTGACATTACTGATTACGAATATATATTTCACATTGTAGTCTACATTTTTTAAATTTTCTTAATTTTTGAATATAATTTAGCTAACTTTGTTTAAATAGTTAATGAATTATTTCATGATAATCTAATCATATTTAATCGGTACATAGTGAAACAATGCCCAAATTATGAGGTAAAAATGAGCTTTCCTCTTATAGTCATATTTCAAGGGCAAATTGCAATTTATTATTCGTTCTTTATTGTAGATAGTGAGCAATCAAATTTTTATGGTGTGATATTAAATTAATATTCACTTGTAAGTCTTTGCCCTTTTGCAATATCGATTCTTTAATCATAATTTCTATCGAAATTACAATCGTCATTTATTTTCTATTGTCTGTAAATGTCAAAAAAAAATCGTTTTTTGTTCTATACGAGTTCTTATTCAATTTTGGTAGTGTGGCTCTTACACAATCAAATTTATTTTCAGTTCTTATTAGTTCTACACGTCATAATAATTTTAAAAAGAGTGTCGAAAAAGGTGTCGTATGACAACTGTTGCCACCGGAGTTCTTTGCAGATTGACGGTCCTATATGAATATATGAGGACATTTTTATGTATAATAATAATTTCAGCAAGTGTCGAAAAGGTGTGGCATGACAACCGCCGCTGCTGACATCTCGTACAGACTTCTGTCAATTTCCGTGACACCCTCACCGCCGGACTTCATTCAAACTTTTGCCAGTTGTCGTAGCCTAAAAGCGCCTGTTGGGTGTGGTGCAATTGCACGTGCTTAGAAAAAGTGCATATTGTAACCAAAAAAAAAAAAAGAAAAAGTGCATATTTTGTGCTGGATGGATTTTGAACCCAAGTTTACAACTAATTAAGAAAGAAGATAGTCTTGCCGCGCGCTAAACTATTGTTCGAAGATTGTTAATAAGTTTTTCTTTTGCTTTTTTTTTTTAAAACTTATTATATATTTTTGAAATTATCATTTTTTGTTAATTTGAATGATATCAATCTTATACTTTATTAATTTTTGTAATTATTTAACTTATTAACTTTTGTAATTTACTTAAATTTTGTAATTGCGTAATTTTATTAATTTAACAATACATGCAAGGAAACATTAAATTTTTGACCTCCAATAAAAAGAGAGGAAAATTATGGGAATTATTTCTGGTCATATTTTTAATCACTTAATTCTTTAGTTTTCGCACCTTAACCCTTTTCTTCTCCTTTTTTTCCCTTCCCACCAAATTTTTTTGACGCAAACATAGAACCAGGGAAAAACCAATGAGATTTGTGCTTTTACACCAACACCTCTGGGAGATTTTGATGGTGTAAAAACAATTTTATGCAAGTCATTAATTTATATATGTAATTATTAATTTTTTTCAAGCCTGGTAAACAAATTCCACCTCGACTTCTTTTTATTTTTTTAAAACTTCGGTGGATAAATTTTGCCAAACTTTTTATTTATTTTTTTGAAGACTCCGGAGGAAATGAGGCGGACATTCCGTTACATAATTTTATAGGGGAAATATTTGTCTGTCGAAAAATGTGTATTTTCTTGTAGTGCTGCTAACATGGTTCCAAAATGCAAGCTTAGTTTAAGAACAAAAACTTAACTGATACAAAGGTTGTTGGGATTTTTTTTGCAGGTGTCTTCCAAAGTTGCATCCCGTAGACCTTTAAGAGACACATCAATTTAAATGTCACAAAATAACAATATTTTGAGACCTTTTAGAAGATGTGTCGTAATAAGGACATTAAAAGTTAAAGTAAATGAGACCCTTTTGAAAACGAGTATCAATATATATATCGTCCAATTAAAATACTTTTAAGTATGTGTCACAACAAAAAAGACAATTAAGATACTTTTATTGTAAGTGTCTCGATACAAAGGTTGTGGAGACATTTTTCTAGAAGCATCTCCAAAATGTGTCTCTATGGACCCTTTTTTCTAGTAGTCTAAGCAAAGCCTAACATATGTGATAAATACACTAAAACATAAAATTAGACGTTAAATATAAAACCGCCAGCTAAACATGAAAATTTCAAAATTGGTGACACTTCCAATTCAGCTAAATTAATGAAATTTTTGTTTTTCAAACAACCAAAATGGGTTAGTGATTTACGAGGGCTATTTTCCGTATTTTTGTTTTCTATAAATACTCAATATTTCAATATAATTATCGTTTTCACAAAAGTCATCTCCTCAACTTTAAGCTAGTTTCATATTTTTATAGAATTTATACTTTATAACATGCATTTAAAATATAATTCACATGGATAAAAATTCAACCTTGTAAACTTGTAACATTCTAAAAGGCCAACATAAACAAAGGCAAATTAACATACCAAATACGGACACAATTTGAGGAAGTAAGAATATAGGTATATTAATTTGCACTAGAACGGCAAACAAGAATTATATAATACATGTAATGATTGAAATATAGTCAATCATTACTAACAAAATATTAGTTTCATTTTTCCTAAATCTACATGAAGCGTATCCACTTTAAATGTATGTATATTCTTCAATTTGCCGTCTACTTCTTCCCTGCAAATTTGTCTGCAAACACAAATACCATAATTAGAGACTAGAAATTAACAATATACATATTAGGGATGCATACGAGGCAAGTCGAGGTTTGATTCTATTTTTTTCCAATAAATTATAAAAAAATTTCAATTATTTGATTGTGTTCGAACTGCAAGTTGGAGTTCGAGTTCGAGTTCGAAAATCAACTAATTATTTATATTTTTATATATAGTTATGCAAAATATTAATATAAAAAAACTTAAGAACCTACTACCAAAAATTACTTGGTTTGAGTTCGGTACGAAATTCGTTCGAGCTCGGCTATCGAGCCGACTTGCTAGACTCATGATCAAACTAAATTCATTTGCATCACTCTGTGTGTGCGTATATGTGTGTGTGTAGAGAGAGAGAGAGAGAGAGAGAGAGATAAGTGCGGACCTTTGATACTTTTAAATCCACAATTGGTGTAACACTTCATAAGGCAGAAGCCCTTAATTCCTTTAGTGCAATCTTTCTCGCGGCAGTTCTTGTAGCAATCGGGTTTTTTGTCGTCCTTTGATTTGTCCTTGCCGGCCTCCGCCGCCGGGATCTGCACCGCCGCGATCATCAACAGGCACAACAGAAGCACCGCAACCAACTTTCTTGACTCCATTTCCTTTTTCCTTTTTTTTTTTTGTGCTGTTTGTGGTGCTGTGTTATGCTTTTTGGCTGCCCTTCTGTTTTTTTTTTTTTTTTTGGCTTAGTGCTTCTGTGTTTTGTTCCGATCAATAGGGGTGGGTTTTTGTAGTGAAAGCGAAAGCATATTGAATATTGAAAGACATGATTTTGAGGTTCTCCCTTTTTTTTTGCCCTTTTGTAACTGAAAAACCGAAACAAACTGCAGGAAATGCGGTGAACCTTATTTTCTACGAATTCGGCTCATCAAATGAGTTACCAAATTGATGATTAACTCTTTTTTTTTTTTTAATATATGATGACTTGACTTGATGATTAAAGAATTAATTCGAATTTTCAAGAGAAAAAAATGCGTTGAAAGTTTAATTACAGAATTCAAACTTCACAAATTAACAATTAATATTAATATTTTTCATTTTAACATCAAATAATAAAATAAATATTCATATAAAAATAAAACTTGGTATTCGTTTGATTAATTTACGCTAAAATGAATATAATTCGTAACTATTATTGTCGTGGTTGTTGTTATTATTGGATTATGTTAAATGTTGGGCCGTTTTGAATCCAACACCTTTGGAGGGTTAGAGACATCACCAAAATCTTATAACCCGACCCAATCCCGAAACTAGTTGGGTTGGTTGGCCCATTGGCAGGTAAACGAATAGTTTTGATTTTTATTGAATTAGTTATTTGAATAATCGGTTATTATCGTGTCTGTTTGAATTGAGATATTGATATAAGTTCTTCTGCTACACATCTATAAAGGCGTTCTTCATGGCTGTCGAATTAATTTTGGAGTATTCAAGTTAGGGAATTGTTAATAAGATTGTGCCAATATTGTATGATTGAAACTTCAAGACTTCTACAGTTTTGCCAATGAGCATATCTTAATCCGCGAAATTGAAGCTTGAGATAATAAGTCTATAATCTCAAAACAAAAAAACGTGTGATTGTTAATAAGATTTTGTCAAAATAATATGATTGAAACTTCACACACTTTTAAAGCTCTGATGAGATATAACTTAATTAGCGAAACTGAACCCTCAAGATTATAATGCATTGCGTTCGACTCTCCACAGAAAATGTGTGAGTCTTTATTTTACTTTTATGGTAGTTTTGTTTATTCTCATAGTAATTGTTTGTTAATTTATTGAAATTTTTAAAAATTGGTGGTTGATATTTGATACTATAGTTCATAATGATTGATATTCATGTTATGAAAGTATAATTAATTTACTCAAAAGACGACTTCTAAAGTTTTAAATTAAAGCCACGACTCTAGCAAAGGTTTTTCGCCCCCATTCTATTTTAATAATACTTGAATTGTTCCTTGTAGAATATTGATAGCTATTAAAATACAATTATTAGGGATTACTTATTGGAAACCATATACGCATATCTATACTATATACTATATAGTAAGGGGTCCGTTGACTGCGTATAATTTTTCAATGTGACCGAATTCTCAATTTTTGAAATTTTTAATTATTCTATTATATCTTAAAAATATCTAGTTAGTTGAATCTTTAAACTTAAAAAGGCATACTGATTTTAAAACATTAATGTCCTCCATTTTCCGTTAAAATAAGGGATAATTACTCCCACTACCCCTCAGTTTAGGCGTAATTACAAATAACATCCCCTTGTATCGATTATTACCAATACCCCCTTGTGTTTTGTTGCCGTCTTACAATTTTCACCTTCTGTTAAGTTGACTAACAATCGACGTTTGCATACTAATGTGATCTCCAGAAATTACCCCTTCAAAGACGGGAATATTATTTAAACAAATATGAAATGACTCATTTACCCTTGAGGGGGTGTTTATGATAAATAATATCATTGTTTGAGGTATTTTATGGTAATTGAGTACAATCTCAGGGGGTTTAATGTAATATTTTTGTTAAATATATATATACATATATACATACACACATACATATACACACACACACACACATATATATATATACATAAATATATATACACATACAAACATCCTCCTCGCCGGCCACCGTTCGCCGTGAAAGAGAGACTGAGAGGAGGGGGGGAGAGATAAAGGGAAAGAGAGATTCAGAGGAGGGAGAGAGATTCAGAGAGAGAGGGGCAAGAGATCGAGAGGAGAGGCCGCCACCGTCTCCGCCTCAGTCGCCACCCTCCGTCTCCGCCGCGCAGCCACCCTCCGCCTCCCCTGCTGCTGTTGGGCGAGAGAAAGAGACCAAGAGGGAGGGAGAGAGAGAGATGTAGACAAGAGAGACTGCCACCGTCTCCACCTCCGTGTCCACCGCTGCCGTTGGGCAAGGGAAAGAGATCGAGAGGGGCGAGAGAGAGATGTAGAGGAGAGAGGCGGCACTGTCTCCGCCTCAGCCGCGCGCGCCGCCGCCCTCCATCTCTGCCTTCGCCTCCGCCGCCACTGGGCAAGGGAAAGAGATCGAGAGGGCCGAGAGAGAGAGAGAGAGAGAAATGGGTGGGGGGAGAGAGGAGGGGGTGTGGGAGGTGGTGACGGTGAACGGTGTTTGGGGTGGGGGGGTTAAGTTAGGGTTTTATTTGGAAGATTGGTAATTTTTTTTTCAATGAAAGGTATTTTGGTCAATTTAATTTTATACCTATTTTTTTATTTTTTAAATAAAAAACATTTCATATATATATTCAAGGGGTCAAAATGACATTTTATTATTTCCGTCTATATTACCAAAAAGTCTACAAAACTCGGGGGGGGGTATCGATAATTTCTGATACAAGAGGGTGTTATTTATAATTTGACCTAAATTCAAGGATAGTGAGAGTAATTATCCCTTAAAATAATGAAGTTAAATCAGTGGCATGGGAATTAGATATTCCATAAGACCAATCATCCTTTTTCGAAAATCGGTTCTCAATCAATTTTGACATTCCATTTTTTTTTTTTCAATAGAAAAGATAAAATATATAAACCTCAACAATCAGATCAAAGTGTCTTCAAGTACAAGAGTAATTAACACAAATTCAGGAATATTCGTGGTCCCTTTCGTGAAAGGAATCGAGTTCATAGCGACTGCGTGCATCACTCTATTGCCAAAGACGACCAACGTGAATGAACTTAACATTAGTAAATTGACCAAGTGTGCCTTTGCTATCTTCGACTTCTAGTATATTCCCCATAACAGATCATTCTTCCACAAGAGGCTATCCATTTCCAAATCATAGACCAGCAAGCACTATTCGACACTGATTAAGAAGCTTGGGTTGCTTGTGACAAGCTAAGAGCCAGGAGATAAGCGCTTTTTTCCCGACGGATTCGAATAGCAAAATTTATGTCCATAATACAATAACTGAGTGACTATAGGTGGGAATCAAATCATCTTTCTCATTTAAAAACTATTCTTCTTTTTATTTGCCGACTCACTTTTGCTTTTTGGCCGATTACTTACACTTGATGATATTTCATAGCCTGCGACATACTTAATACATGAATATACTATATATATAGTCCTCACTAATTTTTTTTAATTATTTATTTTGATTTGTTCGTTTATTTTATTTTACTTGGTCATTTATGAATCAGGCTATCACAATTGTTTCAATTTATCTATCCATATATATTTTCTTATTTTTTTTAATCTTACTATAATATTATTTGGTCAATCTAACTTTTTTTCTAGTCTTTAATTTTTCTCAGGCATTAATTTTTCATTTTTATTTTTCTTGAAAAATTATATTATTTTTTAGGCTTTGAGGAATATTTATACATTAAAAATATATATATTTTTCGCTAGTTTTTCTATTAAGATCGTTGAGAAATTATCTTATATAATCCATGGTTTTTTTTTATCCTTCTTTTTTCCTGTATTTTAATTATTCCACGTTTTGATTCAACCGACCAAGGGGCCAACTATTTACCTTTTTCAGAGATGCTTTGAATTCGTATTTTTATCTGATGAGGATTAATAATAATTATTTGTTGCCGAATATATAAATTAGTTGTAATGATAGTTACGTTGCAACCATTTTTTGTTATTGATTAAATTTATCTTATTTTTGAAAGTCTTTAGCGCAAATATACGAAGACAGTGGATAGGAGGGCACAAATTAGCCTTTCCATTTTAATATTTTGCATGCAAATTAATAACAATAGCGGCAGTTGGCTAACACTCGAAACCAACAAATGAAAAATACATAGACAAAATTGTGATGCAATGGCTGATATTCAATCATTACTCGTTAAGATACATTTCTTTTTTTTTTAAAAGAAAAATACATATATATGCATATATACATATATATATATATATATATATGTGTGTGTGTGTCTATGTGATGTAATCCACTTGATTCATCCGACTGCCGCAGTCCATTGTCAAAGATTTTATTCTGCACAAAAACAGATATTTTTGTAATCAGAGATAGGGAGGGGAGAGAGAGAGAGACAGAGAGAGTACCTTTGAGGGGTGCCCCGGGCGTGAATTCACAGGCAATTACACAGCCCATGAAACAGAAGGCGGTACCGAGGCTCCTGCGGGTGCATACCTTGCTGCGGCAACTAACGTCGCACGCGTTTTCCGTAGTGCCCTGATCGGCCTCCGGCACCTGAATATTCGCCACCGCCATAACTATTAAGGCAAACACTACAAACACAGCAACAACCTTTCGTCCCTCCATTTATGTATATACTTTTTTTTTTTTTTCGACACGCACTGTGTCTTATATGTATATATACATATATATGTATATATTGATTGTTTATTCTATTTGCGTGCTTCTGTGCGTTTGCATTTTTTTTTATCACTCGGGTTTGGGTTTTTGTAGATTGGAGTGAAAGAATATTAGCCCTTCAATAATTTGTGGTTGTAAAACTTTTTTCTCCGATAGAAACGTAACAGACTAACAGTTGATGAAAAATGCCGCGACCCACGGGAAATTTTAGATCATACCCAATTTGACTCTACCAGTGTTAATTGTGGAGAAAATCTTACATGTATCGGGTTTAGCAATACCAATACTAATCACATGTGATTGGTGTATAATTTAAAGAGAGTTGATCAATTACGTAACAAGTTTATTATCCATTGCTACAAGATTAGTTGGATTGGACTAAATCAGGTCTGGGCAAGAATTTTTTGTTAATCACATGACACTGTGATAGTATTTTACACTTATCCTTATGATTGATAGATAATTTAGGAAGAGTGACCGATTATTGTAATACACTTTTCATATAATT